>CM042015.1:21639209-21650834 GCA_023525715.1 Cichorium intybus
AAAAAAAAAAAAAAAGATTGGATTTTTTTTAACACAAAAAAATTAGATTCTCTTAGTTGCTAGGTACCAAAATTTTGGGTGTATTTTTTTGTAAAGTAATTTAAAAATAAAAATATTTCACTTTTAAGAGTGTTCTCACACTTAATTTGAGTTTTCAGTTGAAGTTGTGCATATGTATGTACGTACGTATGTCATAAACGTGTATTTGGGTCAAGTAAGTTATTATTTCACATAATTAAGAATTTTTGTATTTGGTTGCTTAAAGATATTATGCATTTGGTGTAAAATCTTATAAGAGATTCATAAACAATTTACTCGGGCCAAACAAGAATATTCAATATTCTGGTGATATCTAAAAACAATCAAGATCGAACTAAATTAAAAATCTAATTTGAAATTTGATGTCTACTTTTGGATTTTCGTTAAACTCTCGATCGAAGACCGTGATTGTTTGGATATTCCGTTTTCTTTAGCTGAAATTGAGAAGGCCTTAAAGTGTTGTGGTTCGGATAAAGCTCCCGGTCCCGACGGGTTCAATTTTAGATTCATAAAAGAATTTTGGGAGTTATTCAAAACGGACTTCGTTGCGTTTTTCAAACATTTTGAGCTGTCCGGAAAATTCAGCAATGGCTGCAACTCCTCTTTCATCTCTCTTGTTCCGAAATGCCCGGATCCGATGAATATAAAAGATTACCGGCCTATTAATCTTGTTGGGTGCTTGTATAAATTGTTGTCCAAAGTCATTTCTTGCAGGCTTAAGAAGGTTATTGGGAAAGTGATTGGTCCGGAGCAATCGGCGTATATTGAAGGTAGAAGCATACTTGACGGCCCTCTTATTTTAAATGAAATTATCTCTTGGGCTAAGAAGGTTAAAAAGAAGGTGTTAGTTTTTAAAGTTGATTTCGAAAAGGCTTTTGATTGTCTTAATTGGAACTTTCTTGATTCTTTATTGGATCAAATGAATTTTAGTCCGAAATGGCGTGGTTGGATTATGGGTTGTCTTAATTCTGGGAGAGCTTCCGTTCTTGTCAATGGCTCCCCGACTAAGGAATTCAACATTGGAAGAGGCGTGAGGCAAGGTGATCCTATGTCATCTTTTCTTTTTGCAATTGCTATGGAAGCTCTGAGCGTTACTATTAGAGAAGCATGTGCCCAACATCTGTTTAATGGTATTGCTCTCCCCAACGGTGGCCATATTATTTCCCACATTATCTACGCGGATGATGTTACTTTCATTGGCGAATGGTCGGAATCAAATTTAATTAACCTCAACCGGATTCTTAGATGTTTCTTCGTTTCTTCGGGGCTTAAGGTTAATCTTAATAAAAGTAAAGTTTTTGGAGTTGGAGTGGACCAAGTTGATCTTATCCGGTTTGCTAATATCCTCTCTTGTGAGCCCGCTGTTTTTCCTTGTACGTTTCTAGGTGTCCCTGTAGGTGCGAATATGAAGTTGTCTAAGTTTTGGAAACCTATCATTGACAAAATTCATGCCAAGCTTTCAATGTGGAAGGCTAAGATGCTCTCTTTCAGCGGTAGAGTTACCCTTGTGAAATCGGTGATCAGTAGTCTTCCTCTTTATTTTTTTTCGTTGTTCAAGGCCCCTTTGAAGGTTATCGACGCCATTGAGAAAATTAGGAGAAGGTTCATTTGGGGTGGAAATGATGATGCTAAGAAGATTCATTGGATTGCGTGGGATGTGATTGTTAGACCGAAGTATTTGGGTGGTCTAGGTATAGGATGCCTTCGTGATATGAATATAGCTCTCCTCTCTAAATGGATTTGGAGGTTGAAATCTCAATCTCAAAGCTTTTGGTTTTCATGTATCAAATCCATTCATAACATTAGTAATATTGACGGTAAATCCATTGCCAAGAAAAGCTTCAACGGTATTTGGAAGTCCATAACAGAGGTG
Source organism: Cichorium intybus (assembly GCA_023525715.1). Lineage (NCBI taxonomy): Eukaryota > Viridiplantae > Streptophyta > Magnoliopsida > Asterales > Asteraceae > Cichorium > Cichorium intybus. Next base: position 21,641,122 of record CM042015.1, read on the forward strand.
GAAGATGATTTATTAAAGTATAATTTTCATTTTGATGAAGCGTTTATTAGAAAGGTTGGAAAAGGAGACAAGACCCACTTTTGGAAAGACGTTTGGCACAATGGCATTCCTTTAAAAGACATCTTTCCTAAGCTCTACCTCCTTGAATCTGATAAGAACTGTCTTATTTCGGGTAGATCTTTTGATTCTCAGCGGGACAGATGGAGCTGGAAGAGAGACATCAGAAACGGCCAGGAATCTAAGGAGTTAGAAGAGTTGAACAGATTGATGGAGAATTTGTCTTTTCCTGAAAAGCCTGACTCGTGGAGTTGGATGTATAGTAGTGATGGCTGCTTCTCAGTGAAGTCTCTTAGAAACGCCATTGCAAAATCCAGATGGGACACTCCTTGTTCTAAGTTTACTTGGTGCCACATTGTTCCGCTCAAAGTCAATTGTTTCACTCGGAGATTATTGCTTAACAGAATTCCTGTTGCGTTGAACCTTCTCGCTAGAGGTATTTCGCTGGGTTCCTCCCTATGTAAGTTTTGCAGCCTGGCCTTGGAAGATACGTCCCATTTGTTTTTCGAGTGTTCCTTTTCGGTCTCTGTTTGGAGGAGGGTGCTGTCGTGGTCGATTTCTATCCCCCATGTTCCATCTGATCTTGACAGCTTGAAGTCTTTGCTTGATGACAGCGGCTGCAACATTGGGTCCAGAAAGTTGAGGCGCGTTTTAATCTATGCTACTGTATGGTTTATTTGGAAGGCTCGTAACTGTTTGGCGTTTAACAAGGGTACTCCCACTGTGGCTAGTTCGGTGGATGATATCATTATCGCTTCCTATAATTGGTGCAAATTTAGAAACAATTGTAGTTCTCTAAATTGGAATGTTTGGTCTTGTAATCCTGATATCTGTATGTTGTAACTGTTTTTCTCTAGCGTCTCGCTAGGCTTTTATGATATATGCCGTTCTAAAAAAAAAAATGTGTTAGCTCACGTGTTTAGGTCAAATACATGCGGTCCAAGGTGATTAGAACTTAAGTCGACGTGTATGCTTTAAAGGGATTTTCAATAAATTATTATTGAACACATGAAGTTTCAAAAATGCAAACCAAGACACAATTTTGATATTTAAATCTTTTTTTTGAGAAATGCCAACAGACCCATATAAAATAAAAGTGTGATGATTATTTTGCAAATTGTTTCAGCATATTTATACTTCTGGTCCTGGTTTTTGATGCGCATCATATTTGAACCCATTAACACACATTTTAGTCCCTACTTTATAGATGTTTTCACACTTAGGTCCAAAAGTGACTCAAAAGAAGTATGTTTCTAAAGTTTGGATATATATCACTAATCACATGGAAATATGTTAAAACATGCTTTTAGCACTTTTGATGTAAAAATGAATTTAAAGGATTCTTTTTCTTTTTTTTTACCAAAGGATTCATTTAAAAAATGAATTTAAAGATATATTCTTATAGATATTTTCAAGAGAAGTAAAAGCAACCTTTGGTCACAAAAAGAAAGTGCACGTTATTCTTGTACAGATTCTGAAAGAATATTCTTTTTTAAACTAGTTCAAAATCTTTTCTAATACCATCTCTCATCAAAAGGTAAAAAAGTTAAGAGCTTTTTCACACATAAAAGGCAAAAAAGTTGAAACTTTTTCATACATTCAAGTTAAAGAAAACAACATCAAATATCATGAACAACAATTGTCTCTCTATAGTCTATATACTAAAAGCAAAACATTTAAGGTTTATACCTAAAACTCCATCTGCAATAATATACCATATCAAGATTCTTCAAAATCTTGATGATTTTTTCTTACTTCCATGATAATCTTTCCATCCGATTCCCTCGCATAAAACGCCACTAAAGAAAAATCGACTTTTAGTCATGGTCAAAATTGTTTATTGTCACAACATAAAAGAAAACTCAAACTATTATCATTATAATTAACAAAAGAATCACCTGTATCGCCTGCTTGCACATTCTTTAATCTTATAAAATCTTTAAGCCCTTTTAAAACGTACATTTTGCTATTTAAATGAGGCCAAAAACGGAAATTAACGTCCCACTCTATTCCTTCTGTATCCAAAACGCTCAATTGAATCCCTAAAGGATCGGTAATTTCAGGGAAATAAGCCTCTGCGTGTTTCCTTGGAATCACAATCCGGCCTAACTTGGAATCGGCATCACTGACAGTCAGTATTTTCTCGAACATCGGAATCAAAGCTGATTCCGATTCCGGGTTTATGCATTTAGTCTTTGAACAGTCAATGCATATCACTCCATTAAAATCAAGCAGCAAATAGTCGCCAAGTGACACAATGCATCCACAATGAACCAGCTGCAAATGGAAATTTGCTGGTGTGAATCTTCAAATTTCAAAATTACATGATTCCTAATTCCTAAGAATAAAAAAGAAATCGAAAATGTAAGTGGGGCAATTTGGGAATTTACTCACCTTCCCACAAGACACACAGTCCCTCCAACCATCTTCGTCTGAATGAAATGCTTCACAGAATCGTCCCAGATTGAATTCATAGCTATTTTGATTCAAGATATAAATTGGGTTAGGAAAAATTTTAGATTTTGAAAGATTGGGTAATCAATTTTGCATCCACACTAGATTTTATGCACAAAAAATACGAGATTGGTAGAATCGTTTTCTTTCCTTTCTCATTTGAATTCGTGAAAATCGGCAGTACGATGTTTACTAGGATGATCATATGATATAATGGGTGAATCGTATTGAAAACCATTTTAGTTTCGTTTGAGTTTCAATCGGGCGTTTGTATAAATGAAGTATGAACTCAAAAATGCAAGTGAAGAACTACAGCGGTACTACTTCAAAATCGATCAAAAGAATCAATAGAACTAACTCATACACGATCTGCATGGAAACTACGGAATGCACAAATCGGATGATACTAAAGGAGTTACGAACGATTTACCGGCAATTGCAACTGTATTCGAGTGTGAATTAGAGAAATGAGGCTTACGAGCATCGATTACAGAGCTGAGCGTATTCACCGTTGCGGAGCTTCCAGCCGTTACTGAAGCAATCGGAGGAAGAGTCATGGCAATGGAGGCAAGACTTGTTCGATGAAGACGAAGCCATGAAGGTTCCAGAAGAAATCAAGAAACCCTAGAGATTGTTCGGCGATGTGGTTTGATAGTAGAACCCCTTTTCTCGAAAACATTTATGAAGGGGAAATGTTGGAATGTAATTTATGACAAACCCGAAGAACACAAACCCACAATCCGGGCAAATAATCCAGCTCACCATAATCGCCGGCCGTCGGAAATGTGGAGTGATTGTTTTGTGTGTGATCAAACATGATTGTCTTGGATTGATGTGATGATATCATTACATATGTAGAAAGTGTGAAAGGAACTACAAGAGAAGAACTCGTTGGAAAAGAGGAGGAACTTTGAAGTCTGAACCCTACTCACTGAAATATGTGGAGGCAAGGAAGAAAGTCTTCCATTTTTTCAAATTAATATATATGTGTTTATATATATTTATAGAAATGGTAAATCAAACTAAGTTTTCAAATAAAATAAATTAAAGTTTATTTGTAAAATTTTGTTTTGTTTAATAAAAATTTTAACATACTAATGACTCAAACTTATATTAGCTACCAAACACATGAGTCATCTTACAAAAATATATATGCAAAGTCTCGAATCTAAGCTTCAACGACTATAAGATTGGATTTTTAACTATGAAATGTCTGTAAATGAAACCTAGTTGAGATCATTTAGAATGAGCAGGAGTGGAACTTCAAGGTTTTCATGCATCTTTATTCGACTATTAACTTTTTAGCACTTTTATGTCTTTAAAGTATCAGTGATCGGGATGAATAAGTTTGTCTTCTTTGACTATGTCATTAGATTGGTATTTAGTTGTCGTTACTTCAAATTTGTTATTTCATTTGGTTTGCATGGTGTTTGATGTCATGTCTCTGTTATCGCCAATATCGTGGGAGGGCTTTCTTGGTTTGCATGGTGTTTAACGTCACGTCTCTCTTATCGCCAATATCGTGGGAGGGCTTTCTCTGGTTGACGCTTTGCGTACCCTCCTTTAAGTCATTAATGAGGCTAAATCTAATAAACACGACTCGTTTGCATTTTTGTAATGATGATTCATCGTGCAACGTAGTAAAATCATTAGTTAACGTTATTATAAGAAGTGCAATAATGGCATAGTTTTCAAGTATTGCCAAACCATGCATCTCTTCTTGACACTCTACGATTTTGCTTTTTACTGTGTCATGTCCCTTCTTGAAGGTTAAACTAATTGATATTAAAATTGAAATTTATACAAAATGAAGTGGATTTAAGGTGTTTAAGCTCATAAACGGGTGTTATGAATAGACAAAAGATATAATTTAAATTTTAAACTTCATGTTGATGTAATTAAAGTATTATACTTGGATAATGTAATAGATACACTAATGGTTTGGAGCTATTTATATGTGTTGCGCCTATTTATAGATTGTTCATATTTAAGGTAATAGTTATCATTGATGTCAAATTAAATGAAGGTGTTAGTGATACTTCAATGAAAAGGAAACAAAGTGTGTAATATTTATTTAACACCATTAACCTCAGTTTGGACCATTAATTTTATAGTTTTAGAATGTTAGGGTTTAATCAGTAATGTAAGGATGGGTAGTAGTTATCATTGGGATAAAATTAAATGGAGGTGTTAGTGATACTTTAATGAAAAGGAAACAAAGCGTGTAATATTTACTTAACACCATTAACCTCACTTTGGACTATTAATGTGAGGATGGGTCGAAATATGTTGACTTTAGGTTAAAGCTTAAGTTGAAGAGTCATATGTGCATATTGGATAAAGTACTTAGATCTTAAACCTAGGCTTATTCCTTTTTATTTCATTTTGAAGATTATAGATATGAGAAGACAATTGCTTTATTTGAGGTCAAATATACTTTTCAAGCAATAAAGGTTAAACCTAGTTGAAATATTGCATCAATTTGTTCAAAGGAACCTCTTAAGGTACACTTCTTCCCTAGAGTGTTAATTTGAGTTGTAGGGAATAAAATGTTGAAATCCACGTATAAACCCTCATAAACAAATTAAAATTTTTAACAGAAGTTATTAATGTGTTGGAACCTTGGTTGCAATACCTTATTATCATTCAATTAAAGAAGAGCACATCAATTGGTAAAGTTTAGTGAGACTAGATCTTATTCTTGAGTTTTGAGGTTCATGAATAGAGAATTGCATATTTGATTCCTCGTACTTAAAGTTGATGGAATAATTGAGGTTATCAAGTGACAACGCCTAGTAATATCAAGTATTTTAGTCGTTGTTAGGCCCTATTCTTTGTGAAAATATATCATATATCCATTGCTATTTCTCACTTTTTGTGCTAGTGCTTGTGTGCAAAGAAATGTTATAATCAGGGACTAAAACCAGACAATTGAAGAAGTTTTGAGGATAAAGCCAAAAACAGTTGAATGAACACGCACGCCGCGGGAGTGAAGCCATTGCGACGCGCCACGTCAAAAGTTGAGGCGGTGGAAGAGAATTCAAACCGCAAAAAAGGGGGATAAGGCTCTACGCGCTACGCGGCTAGAGGTCTTACGCGCCGCGGATTCTAATTTTCCACAAGTATAAATAGAGGCTTTTAGGTCGAAAAAAAGAGATCAGACCCTAAGGTGGACTTAAGGCGACTTTGACTCAAGTTTCGAGATTCCAGCAACCCTTTGTGGTATTTCTTATTGTTTCACTTTAATTTCAATATTAGTTTAGTTGTTTTAGCTTTTAGCTTGGTGTTTCTAGATTGTGACAACCAGTACCAGTAGGTTAAAGTTTATTATTTTCGTATTTGAATGTTTTGGATCTTTTGGTTTTGAGTTTAATACAAGTAATTATTCGGTTCATGTTTTATTGTACTTTTTACCTTTTATTGTTTTTGGATGCTTTTGAATGCTATTGGATTGTGCTTTTGTTTCTGGATTCTGAGTATAGTTTTTGATTTCAGTAAGCAATTTAGGGTTAGACTTTGGTTTAGTTCTATTAGTTTATGTTTGATTTTGGTTTTGGACTTGGTTTAGAAATTGTCTTTTCTGTGTGTTTTTGGGAAAGTGGAGTTAGTCCCTCTGGCTGTAGCGTGACACTACAGTTGGTAAGCTATCGTCTTGTCTTGACCACCAAACTCTCATGGATCGACCATTACTACCGTTGTACTAGTGTGTGTGAGGTTTTATTTTCTTATTTTTGACCGCACGACGACCTAGGCGTGTCAAATTTTGGCGCCGTTGCCGGGGAGTTGTGCGCGATAGACGATCAGTGGTATTTTTTTCTTTTGATGTTTGATTTTTGTTTTTAACTTTTTGTATGTGTACGTCCTCACAATGGGTGATTACATGTACTCGGGTCAATACACGTGTTATGTTGGCCCGGTTTATTATGATAACAACCAGTGGAACCAAGGTCAAGGACCTCCACGACAGCAACAGCAAAACAATCAGTGGAGAGGACAACGGTATAATAATGGGCTCTACAATAACGGTAATTTCGTTCCTCCACTTTATTTTGCACAACCGAGTGGGCAGTCGGTTGCATCGCACTTCCAGCCACGGGAGTACGATGAGGCATCGCCTATATTTTTTCCTAAAAATGTAGATTGTCAGGTAGAGATTGGGTCTAAGTTGTTAGGTGTGTTGCCTAAATTTAGGGGTCATAAGCATGATAATCCTTATAATCATCTTCACGAGTTCTTAGCTATAGCCAATGTGAACATACCTAGAAATGCTGATAGAAATATCGTTAGGCTTAAGTTGTTTCCGTTCACACTCAAGGACAAGGCTCAGCACTGGTTCATGTCGCTGCCGGCCAATAGTATCACTACTTGGGAGCAGTTGAGGACATGGTTCTTACAGGAGTTTTACCCTGCAAGCAAGACAATGGAAGTAAGAAGAGATATACAAGAGTTCCAGCAAAAACCCGGGGAAGCATTCCATGATGCTTTCAAAAGATTGAAGGAGTTGTTACGCTCATGTCCACACCATCAATTTCCACGATGGCAGTTGGCCACGATATTCTACGACGGTGTCGACGGTATGAGCCAGGCCATGATTAATGCATCATTTGGAGGGACAATCATGATGCAAGATAGCGAGACGGCATGGAGGTTCTTGGAGCAACTTAGCAATGGATTCAAAGTCAATCATTCAGCAAGGAAGACAAACAACACCTCATCGGCGGCGGCAATAGATATCGATAACGACTGGAAGAATGAGGTGAAGAATGAGATCGTTGCCCTTAGCAGGAAGCTTGATACAGTATTGGCCATCGTGCAGCAAGAACCACCAATTCAACATAAGCACGATCAACAAGAACAAAGACCATGAGAGGTTAATCAGGTGTATGGTCAAGAGCAATACTATATCAACAACAACCGTCAAGGTAATTGTGCTGAGTCGTGTTCTATGAACGACCAAAATTTGGGATGTCCGCTATACTCTCCAGAAACTAAGGCGAGTGATTTTAATACCAATGATACTGTGTGTGAACCTGCATCACCTGAACATGTGATGGAAGGTCATACACCTTGGGAAATTCAAGAGACCACTGAGATGGTCGAAACAGTTGTTGGGGAAGAAGTTGTAGGTGACAATACTACCCATTACTCAACAACTTTTGATGTTTTTGAGAATGTGGACAATGTTGATCTGGTAATGAGTGAACCTATACCATCACCAGATCATTTGGTTGAAAAGGAAGTTGAGGAGGGGGCTGTAAGTGACCATACAAACCCCAGCCCAACGACTCTTGAAATTTCTGAAATTGTTGATACTTTTGAAATCCAAAATCTGGTGATGAGTGAACCCATACCATCACCAGATGTCATTGTTGAAATGATTATCGGGGAAGGGGCGTAGATGACAATACCACCCCCGACCCTACAGTTTTTGAAATTTCTGAACATTTTGAGAATAAAGATCTGGTGATGAGTGAATCTATACCATCACCAGATAAAACTAGTCGCTCACTCCTGGTACCGATCCACCTGTTGGACGATGACCAAGAAGATGACGACAGTGATGTGGTCTTCGAAAATAATAAACACAGTTTTAGTGCCACTCATGAATGGAAAATTAGATGTGATCAATATCATCGATGAGGATATTTGGGAGCATATTAATATTATGCCCTCCGATCTCATTCGATTGGAAAATTTCTATTGGTATTGCAAACTACAGACGACCCGCAAGATGCGAACAAATGCTTCGCAAAACAATTATTGGGAGCGGCATTGGGCGCGCTCCACGTCAAACCGATGATCTTAAAGCGGTACCGAAGGAAAGACCGAGCTTGGAGGTTTAAAGCTACTTCTAAGCATTCGCGCGAAATAATCAGAAAACGGCAACCGGGCAACGACAGCAGAACCGACAAACCATTTGACCCGGGGAAATTGGAGTATGGAATCAACGAAGGGACGGTGGTGACTGGAAATCAGCGGAGTCAAATGGCGTACGATCCACCGTAGCCGTAGAAAAGACGGTCTAGCTAAAACACCGAACAAAGAAGCGCTTTCGGGAGGCAACCTGACATTTCGATAAGTATTTTTTTTGTTTTTAGTTTTTATTTTGTCAAATTATCACTCGGAAAATATTTTAAAATGTCACGGCATAATCCAAGTGTGGGGTGGTCGAACGGGTCTTAAAAATACGTGAAAAATTCAAAAAAAATTAGAAAAAGGCAAGTTAGCGCCACTAAATTTTAAGGTCAGTGACGCTAACCTTTGGTCAACGCTGGTCAGCCCTTAAACACCTTCTCGTCGCTAAGATTGGAACTCCCCCTCCCCTTTGTCGCGTCTGTGAGCCGAACACGCATACACCACCAGAAATTCGATTTTTTTCATGAAATTGATCCGATCAATCTTCAATTAAGCATCCAAGGTACATTTACTAGCTATTTTATTTACATTTTCACGCAAAATCATGGCTGAAATCGAAGTTTGAGCCGTTTTTGGGGTTTCGGGTATCGCATCCCTTAACCCCCGATTCGTGAATTTCTTGTTTGTTTTTTCGACAGTCTAGCACTTAGGGTTTCTTAATCGCTGCCTTAGCTACCTAGTGATATGTTCAATTTGACAAAAACAACTCGAATTCAAGATTTGGAGAATTAGGGCCGATTTTAGGGTTCTTCAGGTTTTTGTCCAATTTGGTGGCTGTTGAGCTCGATTTTCCTGAAATTGCCAGAGGGCTTTTGATGATTGTTAGTCTAGGATGCTATTGGTGTGTTCAATTTGATAAAAACAGGCCGGATTCGAAATCAAGAAATCTAGGGTTCATAATTAGGGTTTTTTGACCCAAATGAGAAATTAGGGCAATTTTAGCTTGTTTTTCTGAAATTAAACTTAAGGCTTTTGTTAGTCTCTAGTTTAGGAACATATTGGTGTAATCAATTTGAAAAACGGACTAAAATTGAAAAATCGAAAAATCTGAGGCTTTTCGTGCATACTCGCGACACGGTCATCTTCATTTGGCGTCGCGGGCCTTCGAACTTGATCGACAGACACCGGATTTTGTGCATCTTTTCTAAGCCCGTTTTCCCTTTCTTTATTTCTTTTTTTTAGTAATTCACATGCGTTTTAGTTAATTTTCGGGGACTTTTGGTACTTCATAAATTTGTGTTGAATTTCAGGTGGAAAGGAGCATTTGGAGCGGATCGGAGAGCCGG